>JAJTUV010000433.1:0-37500 GCA_021653895.1 Mastomys natalensis
CAGTTAACAGAAAACTCGATCCATTTGCAACATTTCACTGATACATCAACAGTCCAGTTCGATAGAGTCAGTTTAGCAACAGGGATAACATAGCCTAGCAGAGCTCGAATCAACAGGAGAGGACCAGCAGGAACACCAAGAAAAGTTCTCAGCTCTGCCTCTCTCAGGGAAGCAAAGATCAGTGAAGACAGGAGACCTACAAATGTTGTTACAGCTAGCTATACCAACAAGCCAAGCTCTCTCTCTGTCATTCTATGGAGTCCTATTTATACCCTCCAAATATACATGTCCTCCATGTGCCTTGCCTCAACATGGGTCTTGGCTTAACAAGTGTCTTACTTTAGCATGTACATCCAATCAGCCAGAGTCCACAGAAGTGGGCAAGACACTACAATATATCACCAAAAGATTTTTTTGGTGTGTTTCTCTTATAGAGTCCCAACAAATATAGCTCAACTACACAATACAAGCAGACCAGTATGTATGTGTGTGTGTGTGTGTGTGGTGTGTGTGTGTATGTGTGTGTATGTATATATACATATACATACATTGTTGACAAAGAATCCTTCATCACATGTTCTTTTGCATGCTTGCCTTGGCAGAATATCCTCTCTCTTGTGTCTCCTTCAATGAATCATTCCTTCATGAGTCTGCCCGAGTCTTTCCCACCTATGTCCACTTTTAAGTGTTTGCTCCAACAAAACATCATCCAACCAACTTTCCATGAAACCCTTACGTTTCCACTTCAAGTCCTTTTGTGTTGCTAGTAAGGGGAAAAAAAAAAAGGACCATGCTCTAGGTGGTTTATAAACAGCAGAAAGCCACCTAGAGGAAGTCTAAGATGGACATGTTAGTGGACTCTGTACCAGGGGAAGCTACACTTCCAACTTCATAAACAATGATGTGCGTAGTTCTGAGTGTTGTATTGTGTGTGTAATTATGAACTTGTCAAGAAAGACCTACTGTGATGTATAGAAATACCCATCCTATAACATGCTCTCCTCTTGCTGAGCTCTTTCTACGTTGTGCTATTGAGCCTGTCCTCAGAAGCACTAGCTTTGACTGTTGTGATTTTTCACTTCTTAACTATTCAGTTGGTTTCTCTTTATATGTTCTTCTTTTGAAACTTTTTTGTTTTATAATTTCTTTCACCTGGGAGAGCTCTCACACAAGCATTGTTCTGGGTGTTGTAAAGTCACTGGTGGGTGGTTCTTACATCTGTGTCCTCTGGTGCTCTTTTCTCTCATTTGAGCTTGGATTTTCCTAGCTTCTGTCAGGTGAGAGCTCCCATGTTACATGCTGGGGTTTCTTGAGCATTAGGATAGACAAAGGTATCTATTTCACTTTCTGCTTTTACAGTTGTCTTGAATACTGTTTTGCCCAGGGAAAGTAAATTCTGCTCACTACCACTAGGGGGCAGTGGACCTCTAGCCTCCTTCCTTCTCTGTGGATAGGGTCATGTCATTCTTTGAACCTCGGTATCTTGTTCAGTGTTTGCTTATGCTTGCTTTGTGTGCAGTTCTCAGGACCCTGGCTGTACTTGGTGAGGCTGTACTTGGTGTAGCTGTACTTGGTGTCCTTGGTGAGGCTGTACTTGGTGAGGTGACTGTACTTAGTGATGTAGCTGTATTTATTGGTCATATGGCTGCATTTGATGCTGTGGCTGTATTTAGGTCAATGTATTTGTGATGTGACTGTGCTTGCTGTAGCTGTACTTGGTACGACTGTCCTTGGTGATGGGACTTATACTTGGCGAATTGACTATATACTTTAGTGATGCTGTACTTGGTGAGATGACTGTACTTGGTATGGCTGCACTTGGTATGACTGTAACTAGTGATATGGATATACTTGGTGGCGTAACTTATACTTGATGAGTTGACTATATGTAGTTAGGCTTTACTTGGTGAGGTGACTGTACTTGGTGTGGCTGTACTTGGTGTGGCTGTACATGACATGGTTGTACTTAGCGGTGTGACTGTGCTTGGTTATGTGGTTGTACTCGGTGAAGCTGTACTCGGTGAGGCTGTACTCGGTAAGGCTGTACTCGGTGAGGCTGTACTCGGTGAGGCTGTACTCGGTGATGCAGCTGAATGTGGTAAGGCTGTATTTGGCATGACTGTGCTTGTTCTGGTTGTACTTGTGTGGCTAACCCAGTGCTCTGACTGCACTTAGTGAGGCTGTACGTTGTGAGGCTGTATTTGGCATGACTGACTTGGTCTGGTTGTACTTGGTGTGTCTGCACTTGGCCTGACACACAGGGAATATTCATGCCACCTTAATCCTGAGTCACAATTTCAAGGATGATTTTGTTTTCTTTCAATTTGCTCTAAGTTGGTCCATCAAAACATCTAAGGAAAATTACATACATGCAGCGGTCTTTGCTTTAAGGTTTGGGGTGCTTGCCATCCTAAAGGAACAAGTATTTTGCCATGAGTTACTAACAATTCCTACCAGGTACAGTCCTATCAGACATTTTGTTACAAGTTTAAGTTAGTAGAAAAACTGTTTTATCCTTAAGAACCAGTTATTTCTTTTCTTAGTTTCCATTTAAAGAGTCTGCTGGGAAAAGGACATGAAGAAGGTTGGAGAGAAGGCTCAGTGGTCAGGAGCACTGGGTTCATTTCTAAGCATCCACAAGGCAGTTCGCATCATCTGTAAGAGCAGTTCCAGGGGACCTGATGCCTTCGCCCTACCTCTGTAGTTCCCAGGTATGCACGTGCTACACGGACACGCAGGCAGACAAAACACGCATACACATAAAATAATGTTTTAATAAAAATGTTTTATAAACATCATAAAGACTTAGGAATGAGGCTCTCAATCAGGCTGTCTGCTCTTGACAGAGCAGAGTTACACTGGAAAGGTTTACAGTGGCATTGATTGTTAAGTAAAGACTTCATCCAAGGGGCAGAAAACAGCTTGGTACAAGCCTTATTTTCCCTCAACTAGAGTCAGGTGCTGAGTTATGAGTGTTAACCACCATGTCCCCGCCAAGGTTGAGTGCACTTCTTAATTACGGGCCAAGTTCTGCAGGAAAATCTACTTGTACTAGAGATGGCAGACAAACCACAGCCTCTCCCAGGGATGAAGCGATTCCCACGATAACTCCAGAGTTAGTAAATAGATTTAATGATGTTTACCTTTAATTCATAACCCAAGGACTGTTCAAGGAATGATAAACATGAGGACTGGGCAAATTCTTTCATGTAAAGAGTCAGATAATATTTCAATTTCTGAAGACTTCATTATTTATTATAATGACTCATCCCCACAATGCAGCATAAGAAAAGCCACTGGCAAAAATACAGACAGAATGAACTGGAATCGTTGCGCCACAGTGGAACTTTAATCGTTGACTGGCATGGCTGTGCTCACGTTTAAGCCCAGAAGTCATGAGGCAGAGGCAGGCAGATCTTTTCAAATTCAAGGACACCCTGGTCTATGTAGTGAGTTTTAGACCATGTATGTAGACTATATAGTGAGACTTAATCTTAAAACCAAAAGAAAAGCAAGCAAACATGCAAACAAAACACAATTATTCATGAAACTGAGCTGAGTGATAGTCTTTGGGCCACTCCTGTGGTATGTCGTGACTCTGTAAAAGTTGAATCCTTTACTGAAATACTAACATATTTTCCTGTCTATAGCTTGTTTTCTAAAGATAGGTAATGTCCAAATGAGCCGTTGCTAAGCAAATAAGCAAGAAACCTTTATCAATTTAAATGGAGGACCCTCTTGCTGTCAAATGTAAGCAAGGGTGTCTAAGTTGCTGGCAACGGAGACTTGACTGTTGACTGCCGCTCCTAAACCTTGCTGAGCATAGAAGGGAACTCAGAGAAACATGTTCAAGTCTGTCACTCACAATCAAAGCCTTCGCCTTGATAGATGGTTGGACTGCTTAGTCCACCATATTCCCTGGGTAATGTAACTTTTTTGAACCTTGAGATTTCCTCAAGATAAATGCTTCTCAAAGCCATGGCCCATTATGTCAGGCATTCAAATATGTGTCTGTGGAGACTTCCATGATTTTGAATGGATGAATGAGTGAATGAATGAATTCTAAATGCTGTAGATGCTAGGATGGCTAGGGTGTCCTATTCCATGGGAAACCTCACTTTCCAGGTACCCGGCCAAGTCTCCGTGAGTACTAAGAGACTAAGTGGCTGACATGAAAGGATGGGATTAGGTCTCGAGGGAATTGGAGGCAGGAAGTCTTTAACCCTTAAATGGCATCAGCACTTGTGTGGTAATGAGACCTGGGTCATCTGCACTGGGGTCAACCAAGACTCCCCTTCAATGCTTCTAATTACAGTGAATGGCCAAGATTTTGTCTGCGGTTTAAAAAAAAGAAGAAGACATATGACCCCCCCTTACCTGTCTACGGCAAGAAAAGAGAATTCTCAGTTCCTTTAAGTTCATTCTTGTCGTAATATGTAGAGAGAGGCACCCCGGAATGGTGCCCTGAGCCCCACAAGGGTCATAAATACAGAGGAAGGGATGATTCCCGAATCAGTGAGATATTTTCTCACATATTCAAATCCTTGAACATGATCATGAGTAGTAGAACCCAGAAGGAAGGCAAGGTCTCTCTCTGGCTAAGTCAGCTGCATGTGCTCAGGACGGAACTGTCAAAATAGTAACATCACACACTCGAGAAGAAAACGCAGGAAAGAAACAGAAAGAGGGAAAACGTGAGTATTACATTAGACTCTGGATTAAACACAGTAACCTCAAAGGACCTGTCTAACAGTACAAAGATGAAACCAGAAGTGTCATTTTAAAGCCCTCTAACCAATTTAAAGAGCAGCATTTACAATTACCATATGGTACATTGACCCAATTTTCATAAATAATTTTAATGCTGCTTTTAAAGGTAGCCGCTTTGGAAGGAGACAGATTCTTCTGAAAGAATCAGTCAGGGTTCCTGTGCCATTTCCATAGCAACTGTAAGCTGGTTACAGGGCTGGGTGACTGGAGATCCAGGGAAAGAAAAGGAAACCACTTTAGGTTGTTTATCCAGCTCAGTAAAAAACAATAAAAGCTGAGATTCTCATTGGGTTTCCTAATTGAGACCTCCTAGAGCCCTGCATGGTTTTATCAAGACCATCCAAACAACGAATTCCCAACCCGGTACCCTTGACCACCCCACAATACCCCAAGGAAATCAGCAAGGCTCCCAAGCTATGTTCAGCGTTTCACACGGCCTAATAATTCAATTAGCACATCTATCTGGGTAGCAGCTATACATTTGGGAGGTACATTATCCAATATCTAGGTGGTGCCAGGTGCAGACATGACAAAGCCTAAAACCAGGGGCGGGTTTTGCTCTATATTCAAGATGTGATGTCATAAGATACTTACTCAGTTGACAATCTTATCAGTTTCTCTTGACTCCCTTTTCTTTCCTAGTCTTCTACGATCACCAACACTGAATTTCCCACTCTTGAAACCCTAAAATTATTTTCCTCTGCCACACATGAAAATATTGCTCCTTAATTCCCAATGTCTTCTCCCTCTTGGTTTTATACCTCTTTAATCCATTTCCCCTTCTCTCTCCATCCGAATCCCCTTTCCACCCGTTCTGGATCTTAACTTTCCTGTATTGGTCTCATTCTAGTGGTGGAAGAAACATGGTTCAGGACTAGTGTAGGGACCACACAGACAGAATAAGATCATGACCATAAGCCAATGTGTGTATTAAACTGTTAATCATTGGAATACAGTACAATGTCTCATCTACTAAACCATGATGGGAACATCCGTTTGTGGTGATTTCATTATCCCCCTTACAAGTAGCCTGTGGTACCTTGGAGCATCCCCAGGGCACTACCCCATGTAGTTTTTCAAAACAGTGTTTTTAGTCACACTTTGGCAAGGTCTCATTAAGAACTTTTGAAAGTATTTTCTCAACCATATATCTGTGTGCGTTTTGGAGGCAAAAAGGCAAGAGATGCCTTTCTTTTATATCACGTTTACTATGCTAGACAGAATGTTCACATTTTGTAAATGCTATTTGGCAAACAACACTAAAAATCATAGGTTTTATTTTTTTTAAGTAAATGTATATATTTTTAGCAAAATGTTTTTCCCACGTGTGGCAATGCAAAGAGGCAGTAGTTCTATAAAATATCCAGCAATAAAAGCATTCTGTGTAGACATAAAGGCTGGAGCTTTGTACATCTCTTGACTTAAAAATTACTCTTTTTTTTTTTTTTTTATAACCTATCTCAAATTTACATGGTGCTTAAGTCTGTGTGCGATGCTATAACAAAATACCTTTGATTGGACAACTTATAATGGGAGAAAGTAATTTCTTGTGGTTTTGGAAGCTAGAACATTTAAGATGTCAGTAGAGTTGGTGTCTTGGTGACACCCATGATCTGCTTCCAAGATGGTACCTTCCTGGTACTCTTACCAGGAGAGTAAGGTGAACATCATATTGAATGGCAAAGCCTGGAGGGAGACAAAGGCCTAACTAGCTCCTTCACACCCTTTTATAAGCTCTCTAATTCTTTCACTGAGGCCTAGTTCCCATGAGATAGTCATTTCCTTAGGCCTGGCATTCTAATATGTCACCTTAGAGTAGAAGTTACATTTCCATATGTGAGTTCTGTGGGTATGGATGTTCCTTTACTTGGGATGAATTATATACCGCTATAACTGAGTTGAAAATATCTCAAGTAAAAATTTCATTCAAATACCTTTGACTACTGAACACAGCAGCCCAGTGGCATGGTCCAAGTAGACAATCCTCTTGTGATCTAATGATTGAGATCACACCGCCCAGCATGTGAGAGAGCCTCAGATCATAGCCATTCGCCTGAGAAAAGTCCAGACTCAAGATTGGAACTATCAGTTCCGTTGACCATGTATCGTCTCTGCACTATTGTGAAATTAAAGAATTATAAATTGGACCATCCCACAATGGAGACCATCCCCAAGTGTCCCCATTCCTCCTTAAAACATCCCTCAGCATCCCACAGAACTGTGGCCTCCCTGTGGTCTCCTTCAGTTAACTTCAAGTTAGGATTACCTAACAAGCCAGGGGACCAGCATAAACACAGCCCCTTTCTTGTGGCTCTTCTGTTCTCTCGTTAGTCTTTTCTTCTTAATTGAGACATTAACATTGTAATCAGCTATGAAGGGGGATGACGGAAGTACAAGGATCAATGCACACTTCTCCGTGGTTTGTCTTGTGCCATCTGCAGTGCGTTTGATTCTGGAAGCCTTTGTTCAGCCTGTTTCCCCCAAGCAGGTCAGTCTTGAAGTGATGTGTGATTTTTATTTTCTCTGGATACCAATCAGAGAAAGAATCTTTCAACATCTGGTACTGCTTTATAAGAGAGAGAGAGAGAGAGAGAGAGAGAGAGAGAGAGAGAGAGAGAGAGAGAGAGAGAAGGGGCTTGGTGCTCTTATGAAGGAAGAAATATTTAAGGAAAAAATGTTTCAAAAAACAAACAAATGAGACATCTGAACACAGAAGATATTTCTTTCCCCTGGCAGGTTATTGTCTGTGGTGTGTGTAAAATGGCCTCCCAAACAATATGCCACAAAGCTGAAAGCTCTCAGATGCTCACATATAAGGGACACCCATAGGGAACCAAAAGTGTACTGAATTATGTTAAATGGATTGTGGCCAGACAGAGGACATTTCTATGAAGACATATGATCACTGCCTTCAGAGAGTCCCCACAAAGAAGGGGAAAGGACACAGAGTCTATAGGCAGTGGTGACCACAGGCAAGTGTCCTGATCCAACAGATATCTTGTAGCAAGCAGCAGAGACACTGCTGAGCAGGCTTGAGGGAAACCTACCAATCTCACAGATGCCTTGTGAGGTCAGAAAAAAAAAATGAGAAAGAATAGCAAAAATTCAGCAGAAATCATTCATTCACCAGGGAACATTACATAGACCTCTCATCCTGTCACGAGACAGCTGGCAAAAGCTGTTTAAGGAAGAAAAGATTCACTTGGCTTCAGTCTAAGGACACGATCCATCCTGGTAGAATAGGCTTGGGGTTTTAGAGGGCCTGTACTCTACTTCCAAGATGGTACCTTCCCTCTGTGTCCTCATCATGATAGGAAAGGTCTTGATATTTAACTCAGTCTAGCTTCAAACCTACAGTCCTCTTAGTGCAAAGTTCTCCAATTCAGGGGTTATAACTGTGCCAGCCTCCTTGGCGTATGAGCCTATGATGTTTTCTGATACTTGTTAATTTTTACTGCAAGCCAAGCTTTATGTAAAGACTTGGGTGTGTGCACAGTGTGTGTGTGTGTGTGTGTGTGTGAGCCCAACACTAATCGTGGCTCTTGAATTCAAGATCTGTATGTTGAGTTGGAGAGAGATAGATGAAGCACACACAACTCGTAAAATATTTAAGGTCCAAATGGAAAATATAATGTGTAAAGTGATACTACCTGGGAGGAATTGCTTTAGAATGTCTGTGGATAATGTTGGTGTTGTGGATGGTTTTCTCGATTCAGATGCCACCAGAGCTGAGACGTGGGGCAATCGTAAGAATTTAGGAAGAGGAATCAGGAAGTGAGGAGTTCAGACCACACAGAAGCAAAGGCTCTGAAGTGGACTAGGAATGTGACAGTGAGATGGAGTGACAGCTGAGAGAGACTCAGGAGACCATATCAGGGTACAGGAGACGGCTCAGTGGGTTAAGAGCCTCCTGCAAAAACATGAGGGTAGAATTCAGATTCTAGAACTCACAATAAAGCCTGGTGGTACTGGCAGTCCTCTCATAATCCTAGAGTGTGGGAGGTGGAGACAGGGAATCCCTGGATAAGCCAGAAGAGCCGAACATGAGAGTTCCAGGTTCAGCAAGAAGCTCGTGTGCATATTGTCAGGAGCCATTTTTGCCTGCTTCTGTGAGAGCCTGCCTGCCAGGCAGAGTCAAGGCAGGTCAGGGTCAGCTGGCAGATTTCTTGTTCTGCTAACACAAGGAACTATAAGAGGGGATACACTTGAAGCTCAAGGCGAAGGGATGAATGTTCTGTTAACCTTGGAAGAAGAAGCAAGGAGAAACAGGGAGGCCTCCGGATGGGAACAGATATC
This sequence comes from Mastomys natalensis, assembly GCA_021653895.1. Classification (NCBI taxonomy): domain Eukaryota; kingdom Metazoa; phylum Chordata; class Mammalia; order Rodentia; family Muridae; genus Mastomys; species Mastomys natalensis. Next base: position 9,067 of record JAJTUV010000433.1, read on the forward strand.
TTATGTATGTCAATCACTGTCTCTGCTAGCTTGTGACTTTGTTTCCCACGATACTGTAAAGTATAGAAAGGCTCTGAGAAATATATTTGGGGCTGGTGTGGTAGAGACCTCCAGGCCGCCCGATTTCTAACTTTTGTCTCTGAGTCTTCTTTTTCTCTCTTTCCTATAATCATCTTCACTCCCCACCTCAGAGGACTGTTAGACCTTGCACCGGCAGGACCAGTGCAATGTATCAGGTACAGGTCTGTGAAGAGAGATTCTTGATGTCAACCTTAGACCTCCACAGGCATTTGTACACTTCTACATGCACATCCACTCACATGTCAGCACCATACATGCACACACACACAAAGAGAGAGAGAGAGAGAGAGAGAGAGAGAGAGAGAGAGAGAGAGAGACATAGACAAAAAGTACTGTCATATTAGGTAAGACTTATTGCTTGGTGTAGAAGGTCAAGAACACAATGCAGGAAAGCTTTTATAAAACACCCCCTTGTTTCCTCATTTAATGAATTCTAGTAGCAGGCAGACTGATAGCAGCGTCCATTAAGGAGACTTACATTTCTCCCAGGTACTCAGTGCAGTTCACCTTTGAACTGCACCTTTGAACTTCACCTTTGAGATATTGGTAAGCTTAGAACTCAATCCCTAACCTGAGGGTAGAGGTTGTGTTTGTTCCTGAGGTTATCAACTTTCTTGCACATATGGAACACATAATGAAGACTTTTGAACTGAATACCAACCAGTATTTTAATAATAACATTATTACCAACACTACTGAATGCCTACTGTATTCACACCTTGTGGAAATGTCATGATTTAAAACTCTTGTTATGGGAAGAGGGTCTGACCGCCATTTTCATCTTACAGGTAAAATAATAGAGGCTTAGGGAATACCTTAGTTAGGGTTTTATTGCTGTGTAGAGACACCAAGACCAAGGACACTGTTATAAAGGAAAACATTTCACTGGGGCTGGCTTACAGTTTCAGAGGCTCAGTCCATCATCATCATGGCGGGAGGCATGGCAGTGTGCAGCCAGATGTGGTTCTGGAGAAGGAGCTGAGAATTCTACATCTTGATCCATAGGCGGCAGAAGATTGTGTGCCACACTGGGCTTAGCTTGCGCATAGGAGACCTCAAAGCCCACCCCCACAGTGACGCACTTCCTCTAATAAGGCAATGAGTCCTGCAGTAAGGCCACACCTCTTAGTGGTGCCACACTTCCGATGATCCAACCATTCAAACATATGGCAGGGGTTGGGTGTTTGGTTTGGGGGTATGGGTGATGGGAGAGGGGGTGGGTGTGCTGGGGCATTCCTATTCAAACCACCACAGGGAATATTGCAGTTTGAATGTGAAATCTCTTACACTGGCTTAGGCACTTGGTTTCCAGATGGTGGCACCATTTGGGAAGTTCGTGGAACATTTTGGAGGTGGATCCTTTCTGGAGGAAGTACAACACGAGAGGCGAGCCTTGAAGGTTTATAACCCAGTCCCTTTCCCTTTGCTCTCTGGGTTTCCTGACCATCAAGGCAATGTGAACAGCTGACTTCTCACTCCCAAGGCCGTGCCCGTGTGTTGACCTATCTCCCCTGGACCTGTGAGCCAGAATAGACCCTCCTTTTCTTAAGTTGCTTGTGCTAGCTTTACTTCTCTGTCACAACCATGAGAAAACACAGCGAGGTAATGATTCTCAGGAAGTTATGCAGCCATACAGTAGCTGGAAGAAGTTCTTCCCTAATCGGAATTCCCCCCGGCTCTTTCTTAGGAGCTTCACTGTGTGCCTCTGTAAGTGTATTGACCCAAAGACTGATGCTCTTTCTCTGGACCTTTATTTATTTTTATTGGATATTTTATTTACATTTCACATGTTATCCCTTTACTCCATTCCCTCCCCACCCTGGAAATCCCTATCCCATCCCCCTTCATCCTGCCTCTTATGAGGATGTGACCCCATCTATCTCCAATCCCCACCTCCCCACCCTCAAATTCCCCCCCACAGGGCATCCAGCCTTTATGGGACCAAGGATCTCCTTTCCCACCTATGCTGACAAGGCCATCCTCCCCAACATATACAGCTGGAGCCATGGGTCCCTCCCTGTGTGTGCCCAGGCTGGTGGTTTAGACCCTGGGGGCTCTGGTTGGTTGGTATTGTTGCGCTCCTCATGGGGCCACAAACCCTTTCAGCTCCTTCAGTATTCTCTCTAACTCCTCCATTGGGAACCTCATGATCAGTTCAATGGTTAGCTGTGAGCATCTGCCTCTGAATATGTCAGACTCTGGCAGACCACTAAGGACACAGCTATATCAGTTTCCTGTCAGTATGCATTTCCTGACATCCATATCAGCGTTTACCTATGGTGACTGCATATGGAATGGATACCCAGGTGGAATGGTCTCCAGATGGCCCCTCCTTCAGTTTCTGTCCCACATATTGTCTCCATATTTGCTCCCTTGAGTATTTTGTTACTTCTTCTAAGAAGGACCAAAGCACCTACACTTTGGTCTTCCTTCTTCATGAACTTCATGTGGTCTGTGAGTTGAATCTTGGGTATTTCAAGCTTCTGGGCTAATATCCAATAATCACTGCTTGAATATCATGTGTGTTCTTTTGTGATTGGGTTACCTCACTCAGGATGATATTTTCTAGTTCCATCCATTTACCTAAGAATTTCTTGAATTCATTGTTTTTAATACCCGAGTAATATTCCATTGTGTAAATGTACCATATTTTCTGTATCCATTCCTCTGTTGAAGGACATCTGGGTTCTTTCCAGCTTCTGGCTATTATAAATAAGGCTGCTATGAACATAGTGGAGCATATGTCCTTGTTATATGTTAGAGCATCTTCTGGGTATATGCCCAGGAGTGGTATATATAGCTGGGTCCTCAGGTAATGCTATGTCCAATTTTCTGAGGAACCGCCAGACTGATTTCCAGAGTGGTGGCACCATCTTGCAATCCCACCAACAAGGACCTTTATTTTTAACCCTTCAGAAAGTTTATGATTTGTTACAGCATTCAGTGGAGTGTATCCAAGCTCCGTGCCACGTTGTAGGCACCACAGCCTCTTCCGGGCATGACCCTTCAAATGTTTTCTTGTCCCTTCGAAGAGATTCGCTCTTTGAATTCAGCACACACTGTCTTGCATTAGTGATTCATGTCATCTCTAAAATACTGTTATGCTCAACAACATCACAATATATTGTGTGACAGCAGGAGTCAAGACGGGGGAAAAAAAAGAGTCCATTCATTACAGCGCCAGCTGAAACACAGATAAAAGAATAAATATTTGCCAACTATGAAGGAGCTCAACTCAATAGGGAGAGCGCCATTGTGCTTCTGATCCTGAGGGAATGCCAAACAATGCAAAAATGGGAGAGAAAATAAAACCTAATTGAGTGTTTGACTTCATTACATTAATACATCTCCGTGGTGTTCATTTAATCAGACAATTACAAGTGACAAGATAAAGTAGCACTGAATTCCCTCCACATGAATAAAAAGCAATTTTGGATTATCTTGCTGCATTGAAGTCTCATCACACAGAGTTCGGGTTCTTTCTCTCCCATTTAGCAGGGGAAAACTGTAAGTGCTCTAACTGGTTTTGATTGACTAACTGCCTTCTGAGCACCATAAATACAGACGTCAGCGCGGAGAGCAATGAATGTTTATTTCTATGATCCTTCACTGGATATCGACAATCTGACCCATGAACCCGCCAGCAGGTAATCTCATAGATCATTTTCTCTCTAGGAGATTCCTGTGGCAGGGCAGGTTTGTCAATACTGCTCGCAGAGGGTTTTGATCAAGGGACGCTTTGTAATTGTCCGGAAGACACATTAAACACTCCGCTTTCCCTGGTGTTTCAAAGACAGAGCCATCACTTCAAATGTGAATTGCACACACCAAGATTTTTTTTTCTCCTTATCTGGCTATTTTAAAAATGTGTGTCTCAGGTCCTTGCCACCTAGAAAATTCACTGTCATATAAATATGATCCTATCATATACTTCTCTGAAGCCATTTGCTAGCTCATCAAATCAGTATTTGAAAAAGTCCCTACTTGGCAAGTCTTTTTAAATGGAAAGAATTCAGCTGATACATGATCTACTCAAGTAGCCCTTTGTGTTGGAAATATCTCTGTAAGTTGTCATGTTCATGTCTGTCTGACGTGCCTCCACGTTAATGATGCTATCCTGAGAAGGTACAAGAGATAATCTGCAAAACCATCCTGGCATTTTATGACCCGATTTAGTTCATTTTGTGTTGCTATAATCTAATTAACACAGAAAAGGAATTTATTCGCAGAATGGGGTAGCACATGCCTGTAAATATAGCACTCGGGTGAATGAGGCGGAAGAGACTGGGTTTGAGGCTGATCTCCACTACATTACTGAGTTCCAGGTGAGCCTTGACTGTAGACCTTGACTCACAACCACAACAAAGAATGCAGAAAGAAAGATTAAAAACAAACAAACAAACAAACAAAACTCATTCTTAAAGACCATGGTTAGGTGAAGACCTCTGGTGACATCATGCCAAGGTAGACTGTGCTATGAGGTGAGAGACATCACCCACCATCATCTTGGAGCTCTCTTTCTATAAAGCTACTGGTCCCAATCTGTGGGTTCAACTTGGAGTCTTTATCTAATTTTAATTACCCATCTCTAAGTACCATGAGCACATGAATTCATATTCATGGAAACTGAGGGGCCCACCTGAACTATAGATACACATTTTAGATTCTCTGGTTTTGCTGTTGCTGTTGTTTTGTTTTGTCTTCTTTCATGTTACATTTGAGTAGGTGCATGTTTTCCTGTTGAATTGGCCTGCGTGTGACTTGTAGAGTCTTTCTGGATAGCTCTCTGCTTTATTTCACTGAGACAGAGTCTTGCTGAACTTAGAGCTTGCGATTCAGTTGGTACAGCAAACCAGCTGGCCCTAGACACCCACTGCCATTGGTCAGCTCCCACATACTGGGATGGTTAGTCGATAAGTCTACCTAGATATTATGTAGATTTGTTTTCTTTCATGTGTGTGTGTGTGTGTGTGTGTGTGTGTGTGTGTGTGTGTGTTCTCAGAGTCCAGAGAGGATGTGTCAGGTCCTTTGGAGACCAAGTTACAGATGATTGTGAGCGGCCTGATGTAGGTGCGTGGAACCAAAACCAAGTCCTCTTCAAAGAGCAATTGGCCTTCCTAACCCCTGGCTTATCTCTCCAGCCCCAAATTCTGGCCTTCATGTTTGTGCTTTCAGAGCTCAACAAGTGTTTAACCTCATCTCTCTTTCCAGCTTTTGCTCTTTTCTTAAAAAAAATATTCAGCAAAAGGTAGGAGTTTTTGATGGATCACATACATGGAACCTTAAACAACAGTATGAGATTGCTTTTTAAGTGTGGGCTAGGTGATACACTGGGGGGCAAGAATCCTCCGGAAAGTTACAAAGAGGAGGATGCAAGATATTCCTTGGACCACACCATCCCATCTTGTCCACATCGTTTGCACAGGATATCGAGGCCTAATTGAAATACTTGCTCAGTTTCTTTTGTTCTCAGGAAGTTTTCCCTTCCGTATTCTTTCTCGGTGCCATTGTTACCAAGACCACTTTTTGTCAGGTAGATTGGAACATGAAGTGTAGATTATCTCTTTTGGTTCATTTTCCCCTGGAATGTGAGTTAACCTAAGCAGCCTAGTAGGATACTTTCCAGTGAACTTCCTTCAACAAGGTCACACCCACTCCAACAAGGCCACACCCACTCCAAAAGGGCCACACCCACTCCAACACGGCCACACCTACTCCAAAAGGCCACACCCACTCCAAAAAGGCCACACCTACTCCAACAAGGCCACACCCACTCCTATAAGGCCACACCTACTCCAACAAGGCCACACCCATTCCAACAAGGCCACACCTACTCAAACAAAGCCACACCTACTCCAACAAGGCCACACCTCCTAATTGTGCCACTTCCTGTGAGTCTATGGGGGCCATTTTTATTTAAACAACCACAGGGTCATAAGGAAAAAAACTGGGCTAGTACATGAAGAATCGAGCATAGCAGAACAGGAATCAGAAGATTAATTTAAACATGGATGTTACCACTCTGTGTCACTAGGATTGGAAGGATGTGAATCCCTCCTTCTCCCTGACTGAGTTTCTGTGTAGAATATCAGTAGGTCACAGACTGGCCTGTAGCAGCATTAAGGTAGAATCATTCTCATTCCAGTGGCCTTGAACTAAGGTGTGGGTTGGGATTCACTGATCAAGAAACGACAAGAGAATTTACAGAGGAATATGACTCTAACAACTAACAATGTTGGTTGTATATTGTGTGTGTGATTCCCATTAGGAGATCTGGAGCAGGACACGCAAGTGACTAGCAGGACATGCACATGACTACAGAGAAGGCTTAGTAGGAGGCAGCTGAAGGGCAAAGACTGCTGCCCACCATCCTTATCTAAATCCACTGGTGTTTAAAAATCATCAACTAGAGAAAAAGACACAACTCAGATTCTTCATATATCCTCTCGTTCCGGAAACTGATAAAACAGCCCCCACACAGGTGTGAGTGTGAATCCGAGAGCTAATGAATACTGCAGACGTCCTCCCAAATTCACAGTCTGAGAACAAGTTGTCATGAATTAATTTTTGTCAGTGTGCCCTGCTCAAATGCATTTTAAAATAGACCGAAACTCCAAGCTTCCAAAAGACAAGCTTTTCTTGTCCTCAGGGTCTGGTCTCTAATGGGGACTGTAGCATTTGCTAGGGTGAAGGGCAGATGTTTCAGTCCCTGTTAAAATATCTATAATCAGTGCCTCCTCAGACTACCTAGGTCTGTGTGAATGTCGATATGAACCAAGACAAAAATCCTTGGTCATATCTCCCAGGTGACTGCAAATGTTCCCTGCAGCCCTTCTCCCTCCAGAAAGAACCAGCACTGCATGTTAGTAAGAATGTAAGTTTTACAGAAACAGACCTGGGTGGGACTCTCAACATTTTAGCTTTGTTACTATGACTGAGTGCTGCTTCTGACTTATTCTTAAATCTTTGTTTCCATATCTCTTCAACAGATGACAGAGGTTGGGAGATGACCCAGTAAAGTAAACTGCTTGCCATGTAAGTACAAGGACCTGAGTTCTGATCCCCAAGACCCATATGTAGTGTGTGTTTGTAACCCTAGTGTGCAGTGTGTGCCTGTAAACTCACTATGTGTATATAACCCCAGTCTGCAGTGTGTCTGTATCCCAATGTGTAGTGTGTCTGTCACCCCAGTTGCAGTGTACATCTGTAACCGCAGTGTGCAGTGTGTGTGTGTGTGTGTGTGTGTGTGTATAACCCCAGTGTGCAGTGTGTGCCTGTAAACTCAGTATGCAGTGCGTCTGTAGCCCCAGTTGCAGTGTTCATTTGTAATCCCAGTGTGCTGCACTGTGCATTGTGTGTCTGTAAACCCAGAGCTAGAGGAATGGAAATAAGTGGATTCGTTAGAGCTTGCTGTCCAGCCAGTCTAATGGAAATGGCCAACTCCTGTATCACTGAGAGGCCCTGCGTCAACAACTAAGGTGGGAGATGATTGGGAAGATTAACGACGTAGAGCAGTGTGTACACCTACAGTCCCCCACACATACACTGTCTCCATCCATTCACACACAGTAAAAAGAAATACCGAGATCAAAATACATTTTATGTGTGTGTGAAAACCTTGTAAGGAAACACCTTATTTAAGTGCAGTTAATGTACACTAATAAAAGAATTTCAAAAGGCATGTCAGTGGTTCTGAGTTGCAGTAATAATACCTTATGGAGTCTCGAGGACAAAATGTGACACCAGAGTTGCTCCCGGAGTCTGGCATAGAGTAAATACTGTGGAGAATAGCAGATGTCATTTGGACCCAGGTTTCAGCTGCTACTGTTGGGATCAAATGATTTGCTGCATGTTTTCTGCTTTATGCTAACTAATTCAACACCATTCAGCTAGCATCCATTGACACGTCTCAAGTTTGCTAATATTGCACACATCCTTTGGTATTTCCATGGTGCTTAAACATGTCATCTTCCTTGATCTTCATTAGGTGTAGACTGTATGTCAGATAAGAAAGAACTTGGCTTCTCCTACTTTCTGCCCTAGCCTCAGGTTAACTTCTGAGGTCTTTGTACTTCCATGGACAACAAGCAAAGGGGATTTAACAATGTGCTCGACTTTGTGAAAGTCTTCTGCAGAGCCAGGCACTCTGGTCAAATGGCTTTGTTTTTCTCAGGTCCTTGTCGATTTTATCCCGGACTCAGCTGGCTTCTGAAGCTTTTGGCTCAGCCTTTTGTCTGAAGCCCATGCATACCCTAGAACACAAGCCTTCATGTGCCTCAGAGGGCCAGCTGAGACACACAGCGTAATGGATGTTCATCTGAAAAAAGAGAGAACCTTGCATTTGTCTGTGATCTCACTTGTTTAATGAAGAGACGTGATAAAAGATCGAGTGTTACACAGACGTGCTTTCTCCCACGCAGAGAATGGGTGTCACTGAACAGCCTTCCAGTTATTAGTATCCTGTTATTTAACTGATTTGTGTTAAAACAAAAGTAGCCTTGGAAACGCATATAAATGTGGCGATGTGAGAAGATGGTCTGGAGAGCTTGTTTCACTGTCGTTTGAGCAGATATGTTTTTGCCAGGGGCTAGATCCTGTGGAAGAACTATCAAGCAAGGCTCAGCAACTCTTCTCTAACAGGTAAACAGGGCAGACTAGGCTGCATAGGCTACCTCGAATTGTGACAGAAAGCGAAAGCGCATGAAGTGCTACCAAACTTGGGAGTCCCCAGAGTTTGTGTTATTTCTGATACTAATTGCTTTTGGGGGCTTCCAAATTACCTTGTGCTCAATAATTAGCTCACGAAACTCACTGCAGTGTGTTATGATCATAATTATGGTTTATTACACACAAAGAATAAAGATAAAAACTGCCAAGGAAAGCAGTCTCAGGATGGAGCCCGGGGGAGATCCATACTCTAAGCCACTCTCTCTCCTTTCCTAGGGGAACAGTGGATGGTGCACATTTCTCCCAGAAGCCCATGGGATGAGAGATCCACCTGTTGGGCCCCATTTCAACCCTGGTTTGGGCCTTGTGGACAAACCCGATCCTAGCTTGAGTTTTGAGACCTGTCCCAGTCACTTCCTTACTGGGATGACTCAACAAGACCTGTTTGGCCCTGCCTCTGCTCAGTTGTTGCTGATGTAGAGCTTTGCAATTGGCCCTGTCAGTCACCCCATACCCTCCAGCACCCTTCCCCGCCCACTATGTCATCTTGCCCCTCCAAAACTCCTCCTCCCTATGTTCCAAGTTTATATAAACAAGAAGTTGTTACATTAGAGTTGAGTTCCTACTTTGAAAAGACTCCCGGCAGGGTGTGTTTTTTGGGGCAACTGACACCATCACACTCAGCTCCAGTGGGACTGGGACCTCTCTCTCCTCTCGTCTGGACCTGCCAGCTTTAAGGAGCCAACACCCATCTGAGTCCTAATAGTCAGGATTTCTAATAGGCTCAGTAACATAAAGTTGACACCCACAGTGTGGCATACCTTCTTTTCTAACACTTGTCAGTGTCAAGGAGACACCCCAGGGTTCAAAGCCACCCTCACAAATCTTTACTATTGAGATTGTCCCGAGGAAAACAGAAGCACTCTTATCAGGGAGGTCTTCCCAAGGACTTAGAGTGCCTACAATAGTCAAGGGCAAAGGTCAGGTTCTAGAAAACCTAATTCTTCATTACAGGACAAAGGTTATAGATCAAGAGAAGACTTTCTGAAGGGAGAAATGTGTAAATGGAGGTTTGCAGTATGGAAGAGCTGTGGAGGTTTTGAGGTCAGAGAGAACTACCCAAAAGTCAGAGAGAAGAACAAGTTTGTATTATTCGTAAGACTTCAAAAAGTCGGAGCAGAAGAGGTGTGAGGCAGCAGTTGGCCAGAAATGGGCCCAGAGAAGACAGCTGGGGAACAGATCTTGTCAAACTTCAGAAGTCACAGGGTTTTAGAACCAGCCTGTGGTGGACTCTGCAAGAGCCAACTGGTAAATATCCAGCCATTTGCCAGCGACTGCTCCACACAATTATTAAGAACTAGATTATGCAAGCTTATGACTAAATAAAGTACATTAAAAAATTAGTACTCGGAACTCATATGTTCCTAATTCTCTCTCTTTTTTTAAAACTCTTGTAACTGTGCTTGAGGTTATCTGCATCTGTGGTGTCTGTGTGGTGGAGAGTCTTTCCAATGCACCTTCAGTGATGTCTTTTGTTTTTTTTTGGTTTTTTCAAGACAGGGTTTCTCTGTGTAGCCTTGGCTGTCCTGGAACTCACTCTGTAGACCAGGCTGGCCTCGAACTCAGAAATCCGCCTGCCTCTGCCTCCCAAGTGCTGGGATTAAAGGAGTGCGCCACCACTGCCCGGCTAGTGTTGTCTTGTTAGTGGCTTGAACTAGCCATAGTAGAAGTATTTACACCACAGCAATTAACAAAAGCTACCAATCAATGTCTTGCTTCCTTCCGAGGACTGATTGTGAAATAATTTACTAGCTCACTTCTCAGAAACAATACTACCCAGAAGGCACAAATGTACCTAACGATGACAAGCTGAGAATAACACAATAACTTTTGTCTGTTGGGAGGTGAGTTTTGGATTTGAAGCAGAAGATAAGCTAAGACCGGTTGTGGAGTGTCTCTTGGGATGGTTGTGACATTGTTTCTTCACAAAGAGTAGGGAAAAGCCACCTACAGTCCCAATGCCAACAACAGCCGTGTCTTACCCAGTGTTTGGCTTTTCCTCTAGTGCCATGCTGTAAATTTGACAATGAGTCATTTTTCTGTCTTTCTGCTTGGAGGCATGAAACCACACTTATGCTCCCTTTCTTACAATTTATATTATACACCTTTATGCCATTACATTCTTTTCCTTTTGTTTTCTGGGCTATGTTTCTCATTTTTATAATGTATCCAACTGCATTTTATTCATTTATAACCCAAGACAGGTGACAATTTGATGGAGTTAAAAGGTGGCATATGTCCTCAAAGACTCTCTCTCCTTTATGAAACAAACAAACAAACAACAACAACAAAAGAAAGACACAGTTTTTTGTTAGTTGCGTGATGTTCACAGATTTTGGCTTTGGATGGAGGGTTCTTTGTATCATTAGGGAAATGGGGGAGGGGATGGTGGTATTTCGGCCTTTCATTTAATTTGAAATGGCATCATTGAAAAAGATATCCACAACAGGGGCAGCTAGAAGGAAGAGGGGGAAATGGTGTGAGGTAAATACATTAGAGGCTTGCTTAAGACATTGTCTGGATCTCTCTTCTCTGTGGATGCTACATCTGTCTTGAATAGTCTGTAACAGGGCAATGTAGGTAATCTATGCACGCCACTGTACTATGGAAGGAGCCTTCATCCGCTTCATCAATCACAAACCCCATGCAGGCAGATATCTTCATGTAAGTGATGGAGAGTAAATAGGTTGTGGAGTCCTTAAAAAGGATGCATCCAAGTGGCAGACAGGAGTCCATGCGTCCAGCTTCCTGTCTCGCCTTTATTCTTCCTTGGTAAATGCCCTACACAAAAGTCAGGTTCAGCTCGGACCACTTATAAGGGAGAATAGGAAGGAAGACTGTGGCCATCAGCAAAGAATTGATTATTCCAAAGAAGTGTATGGGAGACACCAACTTATCTAGTCTGGGAAACAAAACTGGATTTTAAAGGAGATTTACTTTAATTTTAGTCACAGGTATTTGTACGTGGTTGTAAACATGCCTTCTGGTGCCCTTCAGAGTTAGACATTAGATCCCCGGAGGTATAGTTACAGGCAACTGTGAGCAACCCAGTGTGGGTGCTGGGAACCAAACTCTGGTCCTTGGCAAGAGTAGCAAACATCAGAATCACTGTGCAATCTCTCCAACCTCGTATCTGGGTTTTGCTATGATCAGAGAGTCGTGTTTTGGGCTACACTCTTCCCTGTGTGATGACAGAAAAGACACCAGGCAAACAGGATTCCTGAGTATGTCACTGTAATCCTCCAAGGACTGAAAAGAAAAAGGTAAGCCCCCAAATCTCTACTGGTGCACACATGGGCTGGTCTGAGGAGTTCAGACAAGTTAATTGGCTTGTCTGTCCTCCAGTGCTGGAAAGAAACTTTTGTTGTCTTTGGTCTAACGTAAAAATTGTTCCTCTTCATATAGAATTACATATAGACCTTAATCTTTTATTGATGGAAACAAAGAACCAGATCAGAAGCAGACCTACACAGTATGTTTGGAGCAATGGAAATAAAGTTGGATGTATAGATAGAAGACCTGGGTCCTCGTACTGACCCTACTGTGAATTAACTGTGAGACCTGGTTGTTTAATTCCCTAGGTTTTGTTTTGTAAATGTGGAGGCTAATACCCACTGACTTAGGGATTTACTGCTGTGAAGAGACACCTGACCAAGGCAACTCTTAAAAAGAAAAACATTTAATTGAGGCTGGCTTACAGTGTTAGAGGTTTAGTACATTATCACCATAGCACATGGCAGTGTGCGGGCAGGCATGGTGCTGGAGGAGCTGAGGATTCTACATCTTGATCCAAAGGCAGCGGGATACTTTGTTCCACACTGGGCGTAGCTTGAGCATAGGTGACTTCAAAGCTCACCCCACAGTGACATACTTCCTCCAACAAGGCCACACCTTCTAATAATGCCATTCCCTAATGGGGCAAGCATTTAAACACATGGGTCTATTGGATCCATACCTATTCAAACCACCACATCCATATTCCTGGCCTTACCAGGTGATCTGGAGGTAATCAGACACTATGAATGGGGATATTAGGTAATAGGAGTTAAACTATGCTTGTTCAAAGCACTTAGAATGAAAAGCAATTAAAAGACTCATTGGAGAGAAAATTGGCTGTAGGATTTTCTCAGAACTCTACCGCAGGTGTGCTGCCAAACTCCCAAGCACCACTTTTAAAATTTCACATACTCCTATTGATTCTGTGGCTGTGCCTTTGCCCTTCTTACAGAGGCCATGTACTCAAGGTCACCCACGGTTCTTAGCCTGACTGCTGTTACTCTTCCATGAAGCTCTGATGACTTCTGTTCTTTGCTATGAGACTTGTGAGGAGCTCACTCCAGTACCTCTGTTTCTTCTCCACTAATTTCTCTTCTCTTCACCCCACTTCCTGTATAAATGTGTTCTCCAAGTCTCCACCCTTGTTCCCATTCTCTATTGTCTGGTGATTTCATTTGCATCCTTTTCACATGATCCCTGGAATACATCCAAACCCTTACGTCCCTTAGACCTTACCACTGTCATTTCTCCTCCATCTACAAGTGGACAATGATGTGTTGTCTCATAGTGTGGAGGTAAAGGACCTCAATCATTTTGTCTATCCCTGTCTGGCCAACAAGCGACTTACCTTGGAAGTGGTGGTACATGCCAGGATTGGGGAGGTAGAGAAGCTCAGAACCCTGGAGTTATTGTGGCCAGCCATCCTGTCCTACTTGGAGAATCCTAGGCCAATTAAAGATAGTGTCTTATAAAACGAATTTACAATGCCCAAGAAAGTCAGAGAGAGACAGAGGAAGAAAGGCAGTGAGACTTAGACAGTTCTATTGATATTTAGCATCTGTAACTCATGGAGACTTTTCCCATATGTGGAATCCCAGGCATGACATCCACAGATCTCTGTACCCACATGCTCAGGGGTACATCCCTGGCCCATCCACACATGTGAAGGATTCTAGCCAAACGTCATAATTTTCTCCTCCTACATACCCACTGTTTTCATGGAGCTGTTCAAACGAGAATGTGCTAGACTCCTTTCTTTTCTTGTCTCTAGGTCTCTCTCTCTCTAATTATTCCTTCAGTCATGTCATCTCTATCGCCTTTCCTTTATTGAATGTTTTCGATCCTTCAAGGTCAACTATAAATTTTCTCTCCTGTGCCCACTACGCATGTCACATCTCCTCCCAGATTAAAAGGTTATTTGAATATCGTTTGATACTATATCACGTGGTCCCTTGTCTGAGTGGTCTTCCTTTCCCTCCTCTGAGGCCAGGTGCTCCTTGAAAGGTGAAACCACATCTTCTACATCCTGGTAATTATATAAGACACATCGTTACCTATATAGTTAGATTACATGAAGTGCCATCTCTCAAGAAGCTCACAACTGTTATCAGTTATAAACAACGTTCTAAGATATTGGATTTTAAAACACCCAGTGTTAACTGGTACTTCCCCATGGGCCTGGCTCAGACATTATTGGCCAGTATTCAACTATCTTTATAATATCCATATTAACTTCTTGAGAATTACTATACACACACACCGTGACAAATATTTATTAGTATTTAACATTTCTGGAGATTTTTTAAAAGGTGGTATAAATCCATCTTTGCTTCTGAGTATGGGAGATAAAGCTCCAAAAGATTAAATAGAACACAGAATACACCATAATCAATGTCCAAGGTGAAACTTAAGCAGTACAGAATTTCCTCTTACCCTTGATTATATAATAAACAATGAGGTCAGGGCTTCTTTTTTTCTGCCCTATTTGAAGTTCCCTCCTAACTGGCATTGACTTGTTTATCCGTGGATCTTAATTTAGCCTCTCTCAAATGTGTGCCTATTTTTAACAGGTGCTGTCTCTTGTGTTCACGAGTTGAGTCTTGTCCCAATCTCCTCCGGCTTGGATGTGGCTCCAGGGAAAGGCCTGCTATGTCTTAATGTACTCAGCTGCTCACCGAAGAGGATAAAGCCATCGAAGCTTCCAGTGGCAGCTGTCTTCAAGCCCTTGCCATGTTTCAAAACAAACCCAGAAAACTAGGCTCCTGGGACAGTGCAATGTATTGAACAACGGAAATGTTTTAGGAAGCTCGAGAAGAAAAAGAAATCCTTCCATCCTCTTCCTGTAGGATCTACAAATGGCCAGACTTGTATTTTTTCCAGTTGCAAAAGCAGAGTTCCTCCCCCTGCCTCTCTAAAAACCATAAAGGCTTTGGTGGCACTTAAGAAATGATGCAAAATCGTCCTTATGAACTTAAGGCGGCGTGTGCTGCTTCCTGTATGTTTGATGAGGGATGACATCCTACTATAAAATAAGGCCGTGGGACAATCAATGACACCAAACATTTAGTGAGCTGATACTATGAGTCTATTGAGGGTTATGATTGGGGCATAAGTTGTGTTTGCTAGAATCTGTTAAACAATGGTAATTGTTCAGTAAATGTGTGCTGAATTGAAGTTAGGATGGTGAGTGTTTTTTTTTTTTTTTTTTCTTTCTGAAATAGCTCTTATTTTTTTTGACAAAGCAATGAGGCAGTTTATTCTAAGATTCAGTGTGTGTGTGTGTGTGTGTGTGACTGTTGAGACCAGAAGAGGGCTTTGAATCTTCTGGAACTGGAGTTACATGTAGTTGAATGCTACCACGTGGGTGCTGGGGACTGAACTTGGGTCCTCTGCAAGAGTAGCCCCTCTGGTCCCCTAATTATATCTGTGTGCAGCTGAAATATTTAATGCACAGGGCCTTGGTGATTGCAGGGCAGGGTAACTAACAAGGATCTATTAAATGCCTTCCCTGGGAGTGACATACTGAGAGACCCTACTCCCTCCTCAGTGACCGAAGAATTGAGAAGTGGATCAAGCCAGGGGTATTCATTGAGGAATAAATATCTTTGTTCCATTGTAGAATGTAGAAATCATTGTTTTCAAACGTGCTGTGTGGACAGATTGGTTCATTATCTTGATTCACCGAATAACATTTTCATATAAATGTCAGCAGCAATCTGCTGTCCATAATGTTAAAGCAAGTTCTTACAGGAGCCTGACAGCAGAGAGTAGCTCAGAAAAAACAGAAATGCACGAACAAAAACACATCTCTTAATTTCTCCTAAAGACAACCGATGGCGGGAGGAAGCCACATTGCATTGTGGGATACTAACACAAGCAAGAGCAACGTATGTAGCAATTGCCAAAGGGAGGGAGTTGGAAAGAATTACTTGCCGAGAGGGTTGTATTTATATGAATTGTGTGGTGTTTATTATAAGTAGACCCGAAAAACTATGAAACATGTCGTCATTCTTCAGAAACAAAAAAGAGGGCAGTTAAATGTCACGGCAGAAATTAAAACGGTTTTGCTCGGCAATCTCTTCGACTTATCAAGAGTGTGGGGTACATTAGCCACAGGAAGATCTGAGATGGGAAAGAAGTGGAAATAATAGAGACAAATGATAAAACTTGGCCCCGCCAAGGGTTCTCCAAGGATTAATGCTAAACGAAAGAAGGAGATATGATCAAATTGGGTGAAAAGTACAAAATCTGAAATGTATACTGTTGACGTAAGATGCTTGTTAGAGGCCGAGACGCGGGGAGATTCTACACAAGAAGGATGGAACCAGACACACCAGTCAAGGTAGAGAAGCGAGTTGACTGTCTACAGAGGTGTAAGCGAGGGCCATCGTTAGAGATGCATCTAATGTAACCAGTAATCTGGTTAATTCACTCGAGAGGCTTCATCTGAAAGGTTTATACATCTAAAGGTGTGAGCAGATGAAGTCACACAAGCACAGTCTGTGTGAGGTACATGTGAGCTTGGCAAAGGCACACGGTTTGGGAATTGAAACCCCCTCTCTTTGGTTGTATAGCCTGATTAAAAAAATAAATAAGTAACAAGGAAAATGGCGATGTGCTCTAGCCTTCAAGGACAGCAGAGGAAGCTTGTTAAGGATCGATGGAATGCTAATAGGGTAGACCATATGTTAGAAATAAAATAAATCACAGTGAACTCAAAACCCGGGATAATGCAAATTACGTCCTCTCATATCAAAATTTAGTAAAACAACGAGAGTAAAATCATCTAAGAATAATAGTGGTGAAGTAAAAAGCCTTAAATGTTTGCATATTAAATTTCACATTTCTGGATTACCCGCAGGACACGACAGAAATCATAAGGATGATAAGAAAATATTTACAGCATTTTGTCAACTTAGGATAAAAGTTAAAATGTATTAATGTGTGTATGTGTGTGTGTGCGTGCGTGCGTGCATGTGTGCCTGTGTGCATGCATTCGTGTGTGTGTGTGTGTGTGTGTGTGTTTGTAGACGTGCCCCCTGTAGCCCAGGGAGGTTTGTCAAATTCTTGCAACTTGAGTTAACAGACCATTTATAAACTCGCTCTTGTGGGTGTGGGGAAAGCCACAAAGTCATCTTTCTGGCCCCAAAGCTAAAATATATTGGAACACGAAATAATGAACCTGTTCCCAAGAAGCACAATGTCTTTTGTATTTCTGTATTTAAAAACTTTAAATTTGTCATAAAAACTCAAAATATGCCTCTGGCCTACACAGGGTCAGCAGTAAATCTTATGAAATATTTCAAGAAGCAAGCCCAGGAGTGGTAGCAGATGCTTTTAATCTCAGTAGTGGGAGAAAAAGGCAGGCAGAACTCTGAGTTTGAAGCCAGCCTGGTCTATAGAGCAAGTTCCAGGACAGCCAGAACTATGGAGAGAAACACTGTTTCGAAAAATTCTAAATAAGTAAATAAAAAAGCAAATAAATGGATAAATTAATGAATAAATAAAATAAAATATTCCAAGCGGTGATAATCATATTCTTATAAACTTTATTTATTTATATTCCAAATAGTCTCTCCTCCCAGTTCATCCCTCCATCCCCCTCCCCTTCTCTGAGAGAATGGGACCTCCCCCCGTGGATATTCTTCCACCCTGGGACATCAAGTCTCTTCCAGATTATTATTCATAGGTAATAATACCATTCAGGAATGTAATTAACTAAAGTTAAATTAAATTTAACTAAATTAAAGACAATATTAAAGATTCACATTACGAAAAAGCAAACAAGTTAAAAAAAAAAAAAAATCAAACTAATAAAAATAGTGAAGTAAATTTCCTGGATTCTAGGAAAAGAAATAACTTAATTTTCACATTATGGCAACAACAAATCATTGGGAAGTAAGTAGGAAAATCAAATTAAGAAAAGTTTCCATTTAGACTATCACTACAAATACATTATGTTTGGCATGTGTCACAATAGATGATGAGTTTGAAAGTCCCTACTAAAATGGCAGACCATTTGTGAGGTAAATGAGACTTAATTAATGAAGAAATAGATAGTCTCAAATTGAAAACAAACTTCATTTTGTTAAGATGTCGATATTCTTCAAAGTGATCTGTAGACAGTCTAAATCCTGAAAAAATATTTTGCTTTTTGACTGAAATTATTAAGCTCATTTTACTGTACAGAGAGGAGCCTGGCTTGCGTAGTAGCTGACACCTACAGTAAGTGGGGCCATCCTGAGTCACTGAGTAGGCACCAGGGGTTGGGGAGATGGCTTGCTGGTTAAGCACACTGAGTCCTCTTGCAGAGGACCTGGGTTCGATTCTGGCATCTTCCCTGTGACTCACAACCATCTGCAACTTGAGTGACAAGGGATCTGATGCTCTCTTTGACCTCCAGAGACACCAGGCATGCATTCACTACACAGATAGACATGCAAGCAAAACACAAAAACACATAAAGTTACAAATAAATAGATATATAAATCTGAGCGAGATTAGTGTCAAAGGCAAGGGAAAGAAGGAGGGGGAGAAGAGAGGAGGGGAGGGAAGACAGGAAGGAAGGATGGAGAACCGTTGTGACAGGACCCTGTAGGTACCTCACCTCTCCATATATTCTTCAAATGATAATATATATAATATATGTTTATACACATACATATGTATATACATATCTGGTATGTACATGTATCCTGTATTTACAAATATATGTGTATATAGATATCGTGTATATGCATATATATACACATATATATCAACACATTGGCATAATCTATTTCATTTATCACTTTTTCATCAGTCATATTGATTAATGTATAATATATCATAGTATAGATTTATTGTACATGAGGTATATATTTTGGATTAATAGAATTGGGGTGATAGATATATTATTATATGTACACATATGGCACACAAATGTGATACAAATATGTATATATTTAATTGCACATGCACACATATTTACACACACACACACACACACGCACATATATATCAATATATATATGAGTTGCTCATCTTCTATATCTTCTATATTCCCCAGGAAATAAATTCATGTCCCCATTATTATAAAGATGAAACTGATACTCAAATACAGTAAAATCGCTCTCTTTTGCGCAGTAAGCCAGGACAGCAAGGAAAGCCGAGCGAGCAGCATGAAATGGGAAAGAGAACCAACTTGCAGATAGAGGACTCAGCTTAGACATCTCTGCACAGCACACTGCCCGTAGCTAATAAGAGAGTACCATATACTCGAAACTGCTAAATACAGCAACAGATAGGTTAATTGCCTTGATTTAATCATTACACCTTGTAAATATGTATTTAAATGTTACATTTTATCCTGTAAGCATAAATAGTTATTAAGTATTGATTTAAAAACAGGCCACAAACCTTTCCAATAGCCAAGTGTCTGATGAACGATAAACATGGGGTTGGAATCTCAATATATTTGGTAACAATTTTTACAGTTGAATAGCTCAGCTTCAAGAAAGATATTTTCTGAATATCTGAATCTCACGTCTCTGAGCGCAGTGAACACGATTTTCAAGAGAGCCTGGACAACTGAGGAAGACTAAGGCACAGCTTCCAGGAGTTTGGAAGAACCTCCTCCTCCTCCTCTTCTTCCCCTCTCCCCTCCCCTCCCTCTTCCCTTTCCCTCCCCCTCCCCCTTTCTGTCTCTCCTCTCTCCCCTCCCCTTCCTTCCCTCCCCCTCCCTTTCTGTCTCTCCTCTCTCCCCTCCCCTTCCATCCTTCCCTTTCTCCTTCCTCCTCCCCTCTCCTTTTCCACCTTCCCCCTACCCCTCTCCCTCCCACTCCCTCTCCCGACCTCCTGCTCCCCCTCTCCCTCTCTTTCACTCTCTCCTCACCTGTTTGTTGTCTTGTTTGACAGGATCCATATAACCCAGGATGGCCTCAGCTTGCAATCCTCCTGCCTCAGCCTCCCTAGTGTTAGTACCGGAATAGTTTGTACTACTGTTCCCACACTACCAGAGGAAACTCTAGAGGTGATGAGGTGATGAGGTGATGAGGTGATGGCGGACTCTTAAGGGTGAACACTCATGCTCACCCTCTGCCTGATTCTGAACACACAGGCCTGGTTAGACTCTCCTGTCTCAGGAGACGATCTGCTTCTCTGCGCGGTCATCCAGTGAGTGAGGCTTCCCAAACAACTCGCTGTGCTTTCCCTAACAGCAGAGGAAGGTAAAGTTGAATGTAGCTTCAGCTATGAAACCAGTCTGGCTATCGCAAGCTGCACAAATGTGTGACTTCTCTACTTTTAACACAGAGACTCTAATAACAGCACCTGATAAAAAGAGGAATGTCTTCAAAAATGGATGTTCTCATGCGCGCTGAAATCCAGCCTTCATTTTAATTGAGAACAGAAGTCTCTCTTTTCTCTCAGTGACTTTTCTATTTGAGAGCAGTCAAGGGTGCGTCATTTACTACATTGCAATTTCAGAGTGCTTTTTGGAAAAGATCAAAGTCCTTTCTTAATTGCTAAATATAAGATATTTAATCATTTTGGTGTGATTTATTGGGTGAAAATAGGATATGACAGGCTTCTCTGAAATTAATAGAATTGTAATAAATGGACAGAATAGCAAACTATAATAAGATTTCTAAATGTCAAATCATCAGAGATTGGGGAGAAATTTGTTAAACTTAGTGAGTTCTTCCTTCGCATCTTTTGAGAGTATTGAAGATTTAGTTGTTCCTAAAAAGAAAAAGCTGTCAAATGCATGCCTCATTTTAAACTCAATACAGCAAGACAGGAGAGAGTACCGTTTTCCCTTTTGTAGAATCCAGAGTTGTTTTGGGGAATAGAACAAAGCCTTTGGCCAGGAGTTAATTCCCTCTGGGATGAGGGTCAAAGGAACATGAACAGGCCTAGGGTGTCTGAGGTGCTCAGGCCCCTGACAGTTTAAAGTCTTGATGCTTGATTTTGCCTGTTGGTGAGAGCTCACACTGTAGTGCACAGAACTTCATGTGGAGTTCCTTTTCCTTTGCCAGAAGTTTTCAGTGAAGACTTGGAATGACATCTTGAAGATGGGCATTTGATTTTCTCTGCTTGTCATCTGCCAAATGAATGGCTTAATACGCATGTGTAAGGATTGTTCTCCATCCTGGCAGGTTGGGCCCTCAGCTGGTCTCTCACTGAGCTAGCCTTAGAGAGGGATATTCAGAACTAGGCATCCACAAAGAAGATGGCGTTGCCGATCCCGCGTCTTGCCCCTCCCACGCCTGCCCATCCCTGCCTGCCCATCCCCCCCTGGCCTCCCACGCCCTGCCCCTCCCGTGCCTTGCCCATCCGCGCCTTGCCCATCCCACCCCTGCCCATCCCACACCTGCCTCTGGAGTGGGGGTCTCCAGAATTGTCATCATGAGTATGGTTTTCTCCTAGGATGGATTCAGGATTAAATAAAGACATTGTTTCTGAGATACTTAGCTCAATACCTGCCAGTTATTAATAAAATACCTAGCAAAAGGTTAGGCATTTTTATGACTAATATTTTGAATAATGTCTTTTTTAATCACACCATTATTACAGCTTAGTGGTTACTTTCACATTTATTGTTTAAGGCATTTCAAATTGAAAAAATTGTTCTCTGCTGGGATCATGTAATTGGTTCAGACTCAAATATAGAAAAACGTGCTTAATACTGCAGAGCATTAATGAATAGAAACCCAACAATCCCAAGCATGTAAACTCCCCAGAATCCTCAGCCTCGATGTATAGGAGAAATAAATTCGATGAGGAAAACATGCTCACATCAAATGGTTATTTATATAAGGTAGATTTTAGGAATTTATCAGGAGTATGTCTGATGAGTTGATATTGTTTCTTTTCATGTCTTCATTCAAAAGATGAGTCAGTGTGAGCAATTGTTGCCAACAAAGGGTGGGAAGTTAACTCCTGTGGTCATTAGCATATCCACTTCTCACTCTTTGTCTTAGGGTTTTACTGTTGTGAACAGACACCAAGACCAAGGCAACTCTTAATAAGGACAACATTTAATTGGGCTGACTTACAGGTTCAGAGGTTCAGTCCATTATCATCAAGGTGGGAGCATGGCAGCATCCAGGCCGGCATGGTGCAGGAGGAGCAGAGAGTTCTACATCTTCATCTGAAGGCTGCTAGCAGAATACTGGCTTCCAGGCAGCTAGGATGAGGGTCTTAAAGCCCACGCCCACAGTGACACACCTATTCTAAAAGGCCACACCCACTCCAACAAGGCCACACCCACTCCAACAAGACCACACCCACTTCAACAAGGCCACACCTCTCAGCAGTGTCAATCCCTGGGCCAAGCTATACAAACCATCACACTCTTGAATGCCTACAATCTGTTCCACACTGGGGTCTCAAAGGACTGTAGGTGGGGCTCATTTTATTCACCTTACACCAAGTGGGAAGATAGAGGATACTCAATGAAAAATGATTTATCTGTGTGCACACTTAGGACCCTCCTGATGAATGAGACACGATATTGTTAATAAGAATCATCCCATTCTCTGACAATACAAATGTAAGTCTTGTCATAATTATGGTCTAGAACAAATAACTTCCCTAGCAAGTGAACATAGTCTGGATTTTTCTAGGATCATTTTGCCTTTGAAGTCACATTTTTCAAAAGATAACTGTGGAGTCATTTAAAGGAGGCCATAGTCAAAAGTATTAGCAGCACCGTGCTTGTTGGCTTACAGCCAGGGCTGGAGCCCAGCATCTCAGACATGCCAGGCAGGAGCGGTCATTGGGGGGTCTGGGGAGGTCTTGGGGAAGTCTACAGACCCTTAACCCCATGGAATCTTTTACACAAGAAACCAAAAAGAGTTCCCTAAATCTGTGACAGAAAATTTGCACAAATATTTAAGTTTGCTCATTTTTTATACAACTGTTTTATAATTAGTTGTTTTAAAATGCTGAGTGAGATCGTACAACGCCTTTATTCCCAGTACTCAGAAGGCAGAGGCAGGTGGACTTTTGGGAGTTCAAGGTCAGCCTGGTCTACAGAAAGAGTTCCAAGGCAGCCTAGGCTACACAGTGAAATCCCACCTTTAAAAAGAATATCTATCTATCTATCTATCTATCTATCTATCTATCTATCTATCTATCTTGACATTTGAATAAAAAAAGCCACCCCTTTCAAAGAATCCACTATAATGTGATAACTTAATTTCAATTGTAAGAATAGAATTTTAAACAGAATTTCAAAATTTCCCAGGACTTTAACATTGTACACGAGAAGTTCTCATTGGTCATTATTATTTATTTTTTACTTTCTGACTTCAACAATTGGTGATTAAAACACTGATAAAACACTAATAATATGGCGTATAGTTGAGAATGGCTCAAAAGTAGAGAGATGTTTTATATATATTCTTGTCTGTTACGTTTTAGGATTCTTTTCATATTTAATTTAAATTGTCTTGTTATTTATTTTAATGTTTTACAAGCCTACAAGCCTATGGTTTTCTTGTGTTATTACTCTCTTCCCTTCTACTAGTTGCTGATTGCTATAACAAATATCCAAGAGTAGTAACTTACAGAGAGAAAAGGTTTACAAGGGTTCAGAATTTTGGAGGGTTCAGACATTGATCTGCTAGCCCCGTTGCTTATTGCTTGTGTAGAAAGAAGTTCTTTCAGTGTTAATCTTCTATATTGAGGTTTTAGTTCAATTATTTAGAAATTTTATTATTTAGTAGCCACCGTCTTTGGAATAAAGATACATTTTCTTCATGTTGTAACAACCCCCCCACCCCATCTCTCTCTCTCTCTCTCTCTCTCTCTCTCTCTCTCTCTCTCTCTCTCTGGGTGAGGAATACTATGTCTTGTGCATGATGGTCAAGCATTCTATGCTGAGTTGTATCACAGTCTCACATGGGAGATCAGAATGCGGTGGAGACCCAGTAACCCTTGATATCAGGGCGGGGACTATGATGGGCCTATGGTCACTTGTGTGCTCCTCCAGCGGATCAAGCTGCATCAGCTCAAGATTTTAACAACGATGGATTCCTCTCCTCCCATTTAGTGTCGAGAGCTCTGTCTCTCCACAGCCCTGGGAGCAGGTTATACATCTCTCCTGTGACTGCTGTGTACTGCAAAACAAGCTTCTCTGACCACAGTTGAGAGCATCCCAGGTCAGTGAGTATAAAAGTAAATATTTACAAATTGATAACATGATCACTTAGCAACATAGCGATATCATGTCCTACCCCAAAGCCTATGGCTTCCCTAGCCATGAACTTTACAATACCAGGTATGAAACTCTCCTCCATGGATCAGATATGAGACTCTCCACATCACACCAATCAGTGCTTAGCACTTCCAAATTTCTCTTCCCTTGGCATATGAGCTATCTATATTAGCATATTTACATGAATGGCAACTCTTCATGGAAGCTCATTTATTGTAATCTAACAATAGAGTATGCCTGTCTGCTATCCAAAGAGGTGTGGCTTTGCATGACACATGCTTAAGTTGATGTAGGATATCCTTGCCAATCATCCGGCACTCGTGCTCCATTTATGAAATACCTCTTTTAACCACCTTTGTGAAACAAAGCTTTCTTGGTCCTGTAGTGATATGTTTGTCAGGAAGTAGGATGAGCTAGCATTCGACATTCTTCATATATTTTCATTTTCTGTTCTCAGGTAAGGAGCCTTGCTTACCTGACCCCAAGGCAAATGGGCGACAACTTTGTCTTCTCTAGAAACATAGTCTCTGTTTACTTTCAAATATAATAAGAAACAATCTGGACTTGTTTAGTCTCAACTTTCAGCTACCAGGTGAAACTGCAAGATCTTGTAGCACAGTTGTGTGTGTGTGTGTGTGTGGTGTGTGTGTTAAAGTGGAAGAACAGACCCGAGTCAGGTTATGTGTCTGACATTATCTCTAAGCCTTTCTGAATGCAACTCAGATGTCCAATGTAGAGCATCTGTAGCCAGTCACTTAGGTAGAATAAGTTTTTTTAAGTCCCCTTCATACCAGCACCCACATATTTAGGCGGTAGCTGGTTGTTTACCAGCTAACCTTGTGTTTGCTAAACAAAGGAATCACTGGGGACTTGGTGGAAAAAGTGTGTTCTCTGGGACTACACTTCTCCATGTCAGAAACTTTATTCAAACATTTTCACTTGACCTGGGCATAGGGGTTCATACATGCAACCCCAAGACCTGGAAACAGCTGGAGTGTTCCTATGAGTCTGAGACTAGCCTGGGCTACACAGTAATTCCAAGCCATCTTGGGTCTGCCTCCAAAGACCCCACACCAAACCCAACCCAACCCAACCCAACCCAACCCAACCCAACCCAACCCAACCCAACCCAAGACATAAAACACCTCCATTTTAAATGTATTCCACATTCAGAAGGAAGAACGGGATTCTTAGTATCCTGGAGACTTCTATTCATATATCTGTGGTCTTTACTATAGAACAATCCAGTCTGATGAACTCTTTTTAGCAACTCTTTTAGAATTTAAGGAAAAAAAATCATCAAAGGCATGTGATGCCCTGGACTGCGTTATTTATCAACATATACCTCTGAACCATTGCTTATCAAAGACCTTTGGAAGAAGCCACTCCCAGGCTAGAATTCAGAGCTATTCTTTAAACAGTTACTCCTTTCCCCATCAGCACAGTGGCCACCTTCCACCAGGGACTACCCAGCGAGCACAATTTTCTGTGTGAGCCTGACTCATCTTCTTTTCAACTCTGCTTTCATAGTTATTACAGATGAATCTAGCAGGCCATTCAATGCTGATATAGAAATTGAAAAAAAAAAAAAAAAAAAGAGGAAGAAAAAGTTCTCCTGGGATAAAGGTGTGGATGAAAATGTCTTTAAACATGGGTTGGTGAAAAATAAGATTATTTTTTTATTGATGTGTCAAAGAAAGAGGTCATCTTCAAAATAGCCCCCTTCTATTTCCCTCTATCCTGCCTTCTGTTTCAAATTCACATAAACTTCCTACTACCAGGTACTTATTGCTGAAGCCCCAGCACAGGAAGCCAGTTTGCCGTTCCACTTGCTTTGTCTCATGCTTTTGAGGGGCTTTAACAGCCTTCCCCCTTGAAGCCTGCTTTTGTCTTCTGTCTTTTGTCATTTGTCTTGCATGAATTAAGGTTTGTTCTATTAAGCTTAATTGAATGGAACAAAAGCGTCCTCTTTGTTGAGGGCAAAACAATGTTTTTTGAGTGAAGAAGGACTCACTCAGTCAAGCTTCCTTAAACCAGTCCAGGGCTTCAACTTCCATGGAGAAGCTAAGTATTCAGCCAGGCTGAGCTGCTGTTGTCAACGGCAACTGTTGTGCATACGTGTAAGGGCATGAATGTGCTTATTTATTTGATCAAGGATGCTTGCTGGTGATATATGGGATGTTTTCGTCCTAAAGAACATCTTGGAATACAGCTATCTTACTGTACTAAGAACTATTTTAGGCTTAGTATTTTACCTTTTAGAAACTTTAGTTAATGATGTCCTTTTGAACAAAACACAATCTAGGGCCTGGGGAGATGGCTCCGTGGTTAGAACACTTGTTGCTTTGGCAGAAGACCTAGGTGTGGTTCCCAGCATTTATGTCTGGCAGTATAAAATAACTTGCAAGTCCAGATTCAGAGGACTTGATGCCATCTTCTGGTTTCTAGGGGCATCTGTATTCATGTGCGCTCACAGAGAAAAATGCAAATAAAAAAAGAAAATCTTAAAACAAAACAAAACAAAAACAAGATCTACTGTATGCTTGCTACATTCTTTTTTTTTTTTCTTTTTTCTTTTCTTTTTCTAAAGATATTCTCATTTGGACTATCTTTAGCACTTGGTGCTGGCTGTGTTTGCATTTTCTATGTCTAATTGCTGTGAACAAGGTCTCTTTTTCAAGCATCCAGTCCTTCTGAGGTCATATGTCATAGATCAAGCTTAACGTGCTTCTTTTGCTCATTTCCTATTAATTTATGTGTTTGGTAAGGCAAACCTTCAGACTATCTGTTTTCATTTGGGTAGTGATTTTCTTAGTGCTCTTTTAGGAGTATTTTTTTTTTTTTTTTTTTTTTTTTTTGTGAACTGGGAGACAGGCATTTATTTTATTATGTGTTTTGCAAAGGTTTCCCACCAGCCTGTCACTTGCCACTTCGTTATTAACAGTGTCTTTTCAAAAGCAGATGTTTCTAATTCTCATGAACTTCATCCAATCAATTATTTATTTCTTGCGTTGTGGCTTTAGGGTGGCATCCATATCTAAAAAGTCATGGTCAGCCTGACATTTTCTAGGTTCACTATAGGATAGCTTCAGAACTCATATGATTTTAAACTTTGCATGTAACTATGATTAATTTTGGATACTTCCTCCTCCTCCCTCCCTCCCTCCCTTACTCCCTCCTTCCCTCCTCACTCCCTCCTTCTCCTCCCTCCCTCCCTCTTTCCTTCCTTCTTCCTTTCCTTCCTTTCTTCCCTTCTTTCAGCAGTTTAGAGAATGAATCACAGAGTCTTGCCCATGGCAGACAACAGCAGTGGTGTTGAACTATGACTTCAGTGCTTTCTAAGAGACACATGACATGGATTACTTTTGTGTGTGCTGTATACGTTCATATGTGTTTATAAGGGGTTTGCCTATGCTGGCTCATGTGGAGGCCAGAGATTGACATTAGATCTCATCCTGTTCACATCTATCTCTACCTTTGCTTTTTTTTAAAGACAGGGTCATCCACTTCCACTGAGCCTGGAGCTCATCCATCCATTCTGATTGGCTGGCAAGTCCAGCAAGCCCCCCCCCTGCCTGTCTCCACATTGCCAGATTTGGCTTTTGTGAGTGCTGGGAATTCTTTCTAAAGTCCTCAGTCTTATGCATCAAATACTTTATCCACTGAGCCACCTCTACAGATCACGAATTCTTTTTTTTAAACATGCTTATTCAGTCACTTCCACCATTTTAGGGAGAGGTGAATTCTTTTCTAGTGAATAGGGTTTTTTTTTTTTTTTTCCTCTGTTGTCAGTGTTCAGCTGACTATGTGATGATCTCTAAGGTAGGGAAATGCCAGTCTCCCCAATGGTACAATTCTTCAGCATCCTTTTGGATACTCTGAATCACTCACCTTTCCATACAGATTTGGAACAAGTCCACTGATAGTCACGATGACAATTTCCTGGGATTTTGATTGAGATGTGTTGAATTTATAAACCAAGTTGGGAAGACCCTGGAGCAATAGCAAATCATATTAGTCATGAAAATGGAATGTCTTCCTCCTTAACACCACACACACACACACACACACACACACACACAGAGAGAGAGAGAGAGAGAGAGAGAGAGAGAGAGAGAGACAGAGACAGAGACATAGAGAGACTTTTG